>JARHVA010001349.1:1442500-1447500 GCA_037957365.1 Torreya grandis | reverse complement strand
TATTCCTAAATTTTGCATTTGGTTACTTACATGCCATGTTCCTACCAAATAAGGCTATTGATTTACCATATATTTGTTATTACGTAAATGAAAAAACTCACAAATGCACAAATAATGTAGATGAATGTTGAAGGTTATGAGTTTTTGATAGAATGCATTAATGACCTTTGTTTGTTATAATATATGTTCAATCATTTACACTCTATATCCTTATAGATATATTTAATCAATAACAAGTTTGTCAGTGGTGCCCTTACATTATTCATCAATGTGGTGCCCTTTACTTATTCCATTTTCCAATAGACATGAGAATTCATTGCATCATAATTGAGGTGAAGGTTATTAGACACCCAAGGCCTCGAGAACTATATTTTTATTAAACCTAGTTTTTTTCTTTAGTCATTAATGACATCAAAATCCATGGACTTAGATTTAGATAAGAAGTAAATTTGGCTTGAGAATACTAAAAAGAGTCACAGATCAACCTGAAAGAATCATTTCATATTCACATATCAAATTTTTTATAAGTTCCTTTAGATCTTCCAAGGGAATAAAGTGCAATTTTTTTTTAAATTCATGTCAACATACAAAAAGAATTAATGGTTAAGCCTCAAATGTATCAATAAAAATGATGGATTTCATTGTCTATGTGTCCAAGTAAGTTATATGTAAGGGGAATTCATTCATGATTGCTTTTAAAATTCTTTGTCTTCAAGTAATTTACATGGAGTATGTTAATTGTTCTTATGTTTGGCTTAAATTATACCTATCTCATGTTTCATACTACATATTTTATACCTTTGTGTCTTAACATTTAATCTTGAGATAACAATAGAGGATTCCAAAGAAAGTCAATAATATACCCTCTATGAAAACCAACCTCTATGACCAAATATTTTTAAATGATAGAACTTAAAGTTCTTTATGTAAGAAAAAGTCATTATTGTAGAGTGTTTTACTGACAATCATAGAAGTTGTTCTTATATATTTTCCTACCTTTGTTGTAAAAACATTTAGATCTAGACTTGCATAAACTGAAAGAATTGGAAGAATTCAACAAAATCTTGGTTTTGATTCTGATGCCTCTACAAGGGCACAACATCTATCCCTATGCGAAGGATAATTTGAAAGATGATCCTAGGTTGTTCAACATTTTTTTTACAAAGCCAATGCAACTAGCCACATGTTACAAGATAAATAATCAACAAGAAAACACAAGATAACTTATGCATATTCACCAATTTGGAGCCACTTTTTGTACAAAGCCAATGCAATTTATTTTTTGAGCATTTTCAGAGTTTTTTAAAGTCTAAAAACTTGTTTTCTATTACTGAATTCACTAAAACATATTTTATTTTAAAAAAGAACTATCAAGAATTGTTATCTAAACAATATTTATTCACTATTTTTCTATTTTTTTAGTAAAAGATCAATTTTATATTAAAAGAAAAAGAAAAACAATTGCACTAGTCCTCTATCAAAGACAAAAACAACAAGATCAAAACAAGGACCACAGTGCAGAGAGAACTATAATTTGAGGATCTTATGATCCCCAATTCAATTTGATGGTCTCCCTTACCCATTAGTTAATTTTTTTATGACAGTTATCCATTTAACATTGCCCTCAAAAATCTAGAAAAGAAACATCAAAAAATTAAATATAGATTTAAAACAAACTAAATATAGATTTACAACAAAATAAATAGATATGTTTATAACCCTTATAAAATTTGATATCCCACAAAAATTTTATCCTTTCATCTAATATGATACAATTAAAAATCAGATAAACATTCAAACGATCATCTAATTTAACTCACTTATGTGACTATTGTTTAAAAAAGTCTATCATGACTAAAATTCCCAGTTGCATTCAAATTATTATCTAAGATTAGGAAACTAAAAATAAACATAAAATAGTCCCAATTAACCCATCCAAAAGACATTGTAAAAATAATATTATAAAATATAAACCATAGCTATGCGGGAATGCATCCCCCTATTTTTGACTAGTACAAGACATCCTTGATGCTTCTAGGACCTAGTGATAACTAGGGAAATTCCCATTCCCATTTCCTTCCAATGTTTTTAATAAATCTTAGAGGACATTAGAGACATATTGGATGTCTTAGACATCCTCTATATAAATCCTGATTAAACTATAAAAACCCAAACTTTCAAAAATATTATAAAGATCCATATGAGGGAATATAATTTCTCTCTAATTCTATGTAATAATTAAAATATTGTTGACTTATATTATAAATTGAACTTTATGAAAATCAATCACAAAAGCATTTCAGTTTGTGGAATCAAACCATTTCACCGGTTTGAGCCACTTATAAATTATTCTGGAAGGGCTTGGTGGCATTCTTTCTACCCTTCTAATTGTAGTGCTAAGTGAATGGAACATTATCTTCAAGTTATTCATGATAGTTTGAGATAATATCCCAATCATATTATGAGTACATTGAAACTATTTCTCTTAGTTATCACAGTTAATTGCAATTGACTTTGCCTACCACTATTAATGAGAAAAATGATATCATGAGCTCTTTGCAATCACATATATTCAACTGAAGGTAAACTTTATCTTATGGTAGAATTCAAGATTATTATTTTTTTATCATTTATTATTGTATTTAAACAATAAATAATGTTTAGTATATAGAGATCTACGGAAACAGGTTTTACTACTCAATATCTATTTAGAGTCCTATAGTTAATTTGTTCTTAAAGTAATAAAAGATGAATATGTTTTTACACCACTTACATGATGCATATGGTTTTGAATATGTATTACTAAATTATTTTTCACCAATCCTATGTGAAATATATTATTACTTGGGTGCCAAAAATAAAACCATATTTTTATGCCTCTTTCGGGTTAGAGGGTTACAAGATAGAAGCACTTAGTGCTATGTTGATAAGTATTGAACATATATCATGACACATGAAATGAGATGTCTTTATATTGTGACATATGAAAATTTGTTGATTATATGAACATAGAATGATTAGGAACATGAGGAACTATGACAATTAATTTGGGAATCTATAGAATTTTAGACTATGAAAAACTATCAAAGGAGTCAGATGGGATTGTGGTTCCACCCTAGTTCATCCTATAAAATTTTTAATATGTATTGTGCATAGAAATTGAAGATCATAAAGAATAGAACATTACATTTAAAAGATATATTTATTCTTAACCCCACCAAGATTATGACTGTAGTTTAAAAGGCATCTTCTTTGAAGAGAAATTGTAATATAATTACCATTTTTTCTTTGCATGTGATATCCCCATAGTTTTCATTTTTATTCAATCTAATGCAGGTCCAACACAAACTATCACTAAATTTTATCTATATACTATTATATGGATGCTTTTTGTAAAACTTTCTTAGAAATTCTTAGACATTTTAGAGTTTAGACATATTAGGGGAATTCCTCTACTCCCTTCCATCTCCAATAGATATGCATAATTGGTTAAATTATATTTATTCCTTTTGGATTTATGGCTTTGTTACAAATTTATGATGTATGATCTAGATGGAAATGATTTATTACAAGTGATATATGTTGAGGTCAAAAATATTGTATGTAATTTTATTTATTAACCTTGATGGTGAATTGTATTGTTCAATTCTTGTTTTTTGATGATATCTGTTGTTACATTGATTATTTTAGGATAAATAAATTAGTAGTTAGTCCTCTTTGAGGGAATTACTTGAGTTCAAACATTCCTATTGACTCATTGGATATCCTAAGAAGGTTTAAGATGGTGCATCCACAAGTGGGGGTGGGATTCCCACTAGGTCAGGATAGCCAATCTATGGCCACCAATATGCCATTATGGAATCTTAATGGGCATTTGATTATTTTCAAAATATAGATGTAGATAAGGGGATAACACATGTACTTTTATTAATTCTCCCTATATTTTCCAAGTGAAATTTAATATTATTTTTACATTTGTATTATAATCAATATTTGCTAACTTTACATCCACTTTGTGATTTGTTATGTCATGTTTAATATTTTAGGAGGGGGCAGAGTGGAGCCAATGTGATGAGGGTGTTCATGACCCACACAATGATTTTATGTCATGATATTTATGAGAACCATTAACCACGATTAAACTTTATTTGTTCATTTTGTTCATAGATGCTTATTTTTGAATTCTTATAAAACTTAATAATATGATGCTTTTGACACTCCTTATGATTTTCTATGTTGTTTTTTTGTATTTTAGTTAGAGGGGGTGGAGTAGAGCCATAGTGAGGAGGCAAATAATGACACATATAATGAATTTGTCCTCACAAATATGAGTATTGGTTATGCTTGTTATTATTTCTTTCATCATGCTCATACATGATTATTGTTCTACATATGTTTAAATTGATGTATATATGTTGACCATTGTAACAAGAGGAGGTGGAGTTAGATAAGCCTGATGAGGATGTCAATGATGATGTCAAAGATGATGATGATAGTAACTAGCTTATGGATGCCTCACAATCTTATGTTGATGAAGAAATGAAACCTGTCAAAACATTTTCTTGTCTTCGAGGACCTTTACTTTAGTTTGTTAATTTATGCTTATAACCTAAAATGGCTTATTTTTTGAATCAAAAATTGCATGAGAATATAATATTATGGATATGGGTATTTGGAATTGAGATTTACACTATTACTTTTTTGTAGTCATGAAACATATTTTTTGATGACAATGATCATCATTTTTGGTCACTAGACAGACTTAACACTCACCATCTAAAGATTCATGCTCAATAGTCCATTCCATGAAGACCCCCAGGGCATGCCAATAGTGGGAAAAGGAAGCTAATGGGAAGAGCATACACAAAAATACAAACAAAATGTAGGCTAATATATTGAATCTTAAAAAACTAGATCTTTATCAAGAGAGATAGGCTAGAATTATTATGGAATGTGAAGGAGAATGTCTCCTAATCATGAGATATTAGTGAGATAGACTT
>JARHVA010001349.1:1395000-1440000 GCA_037957365.1 Torreya grandis | reverse complement strand
AATAGAAAAGGAAAAGCCCGAAGGAAATTGCCAAAGCGGTGACGTCCTAGAAGCCATCAACTTTAAGGAAGCAAATTAGCCATTGGTTTTCAAAGCGATGATAGCCATGTGAACATCAAAATTAACACAGTGAAATAGTCATTTACTTTCAAACTAAAAGGATGCCAACCATGGAAAAGGCCCAGAAATGCAGCGACCCGCCAGAAGATCACCCCCAAGGGCTGAAGGAGCTACAAGAGACAAGATAGGGAAAATAAAAAGTTCCAGGTGTAGGAACAGATAGATAGTCCAAGTGGCGAAGGGAGGCATCGATTCAATAAATTACTCCAACAGGTGAAACAATGTCTGCAAATTGACCATTAGAAGACGCGAATGGCCAACTGTGTGACCCATTTTCTTCATTTCACATTTATGAGTAGACAAACTATGTAGGTGCCTTCAAGGAGCAGTCTTGGTTAATGAGGAAATAGTGCGGCCATGTCAAGAAATGTCTGAAGTCAGAGCCAAGGCCGACACGTCATTTATGTTTAAGCAACCTGCTCTTCCCAATGCTCGTAAGGCACATGGGTCACTTGTAAAAGGGGTGTCAAAAGGCCTCCTTTCTTCTTCTATATATTGTAGAATTGTCATTTTAATAAATATCTTTCACATTTGTAAGGTGTAGCCCTGGCAAAATTTCACCTGAATCAATAAACGCATTTTTACCTCTATCTTGGTTAGATATCTCTGTGTATGTCTGAGTGTTAGTTTGTGTTTAGTCATTGTTTCTTGATGCTTTCATAGGTTAAAAACCAACATATCTAGTGTCTATAAGGTGCCATTTCTATAGTTGGTAAGGAGATTTCTATTTGGAAGTGCAGAAATAGAAGAAATTACCTTACAGTGTGCCTTTCACAGCACCTTTGGTGAATCTCTGTTTTCTGTATTTTCATTAAAGCCTCCCTGTCAAGCTCTTGTAGTCTGGTCCTTATACCAGTTTCAAGCGTATGTATGTGTTTGTTTGATTTTTAGTGTGAGGGTGAGAAGGTCGGATTTATTTTGGTGCATCACCTCCTTAGAGTAGTTTATTTTCCTGTAATCTTTCTCCCTTTTCATCCCCCCCATTATATGTGTATATATATATATATATATATATATATATATATGTATATGTTAGCACTTATTGGAACAAATCAGATGCATCAAAGGGAGCTAGCCCTTACCTAGAGACTCTCCCCTCCAGCTTCGCCGGTCCCATAGGCGAGGGGAGTTTCCATAGTTGCGTGAAGTAGGCAGGAGCTCGGTCTCCTGCCAAGGGTGCAATCTTTTGTGTCAACAGAAACCATGGTAGGATGGAGTGAAATATAGCATTTTATGCATGACTTGTCTCTTTTCCCTCCACTTATCTCATTTGTTTCCTTTATTTATTTAGGAAAGTCACACAATACTTGAGTGAATGTGTTTGAGTCGTGGTTTGAGGAAGAGGAAGACAAGTGAGGAGGAATGCAACACTTTAAAATATCATAATGAGATTTTTGGAAGTACATATTCATGGTATTCTATGTTGGTTTTTTTTACTTGTAAATATTTTGGACATCTTAGAGCTTGTGTGTTGTGGTTTATTATCACACATACAAAATATGGATTTTATAGTTTGAATCCTAAACAAATAACCACTGTCTAATTTACTATCATCATACGTGTACCCTTGTCCTCAAAAATCCATTTGGTTTATTGTAAAGCCATGAAAATAGTTTTCAACAAAACCTTCCATGTTCTTGATCCATTTAGATAAAAATATAGTATAATCACATTTAATTAAAAACCACTAATAATGATGTAACAATTTGGTTAATTTATTGATTTTCATATTGGTTGTCCTTATTTTAGATAGACAATAATATTTTTGAGGAACTTGTTTAAGGTTCATAACTTCCTAAGCATATTTTCTATATGACTATTACCACAATAACAATATTTATGGTCTTGATAGAATATATTGTTTGATATGAGTAGCACAATTATGTAATGATATCCATAATCAAACTTAACATGGAAAAAAATAAAATAAGAACAAATCAAGACCTTATATAATCCTATTATAATTTCAAATCCATAAATTTTTTTGTTTGATAAAGATTTATAGATTGTGTGCTCGATAGTAGTAATGAGTATAAATTAACAAGCTAGGAAAGGAGGGCTAGGTTTATCTATATTTAAAATACATAAGAGTTTCACAAGTGTTTTTAACTTCTTTTCTTGTCATTTTTTCCCTTTTTTACTTCATTATATCATTTTATCAAGAGGTTACTCCTTTATCAACACTCAACTATTGGTTTTGTAGTGTCAGTCTCTTGTCTAGAGAGAAAGTAACCCATTGGCACTTAGAAACACTTTCCTTTAGAGAGATCACTTATCACTAAAATTAAATTTTTATTATGTAATCATTTTTCATACATAGAACATTTTAAAGGTGTTGAATTTCAAGTATCTCTCTTCCCTAAATCTAATTCATTTTATTTTCAATTTGGAAATGAAAATTCAATAATAAAGGGCTTTTTCTTCAGTATGTTTTTGCTTTGTTTCTTAGTCTAAACTTCTAGGGAAAGGAAATAAATTAAGTAGAGATAAGGTTTATGTCCTTATCCTTATATTTTCAAATGAAATGTATACATATGGTTAGCATAATTGTTTTAATGTTAGATATTTCTAAAAGGGATTACTATATATACAAGATCAACCCTTATTCATTCCTCACCTAACACATACCTAACAACTCACAAGGTAACTTACCAAAAGAATTCAATCAATCATTCAAGTCAGCAAGCTATCATATTTTATCCTATTTCCATATTAGTCATAGGGGAAACATGTCTATAGGTCTAAAGTACTGAATGAGCACTCTATGAGTCCTATTTTCCAATTTATAAACGACGACATTGTTGTACTTGCTTTCCACATATTGCATCCTTATACACACACAAAAAAAAACGTAAGGGAAAACTAAATCAGTCTGAGGCCTTATTCAGAGTAGTGGATATATAAGCAAAAACCACTAATATAGGGGTATTTTGGTTTACACTGTGAGCCAACTAACCCATTTATACCATAACTATTATGAAGATGAAGAACTACATTTTGTTATTTGACAAGGAGTGACAAGACATGATCTAGAGGGTAGATGCATATAGTTGGGGGATAAAAAACATGACACAATAAAAAATATAAAACATTTTCTATAAACGGCATACACCCTTTGTAGTACAAAGGGCATATGCCCTTTGCATTCTAAAGGGTGTATACCCTTTGCATTCCAAAGGGCATACACCTTTTATAATTCAAAGTCCAAAGGGTGTTTGCCCTATTTGGTTTTTTAGAAGGATACATTTAGTAAAATATTTTGGTTTCTTAGAAGGATATATTTATTAAAATAAATGTAATAAGTTTACATTTAATTTTATACTACATTTTATATTCTTATACTTTAAATTAATTTTACTAAATATAACAAATTAGGGCCACTCTACATCTTTTAAAATTGATTGCAGAGTTGTATGAGCTACCATTTATAATTATTTTTTTAAATTCCATTCTGGTCAATACTTAGATTTTTTAATTTCAAGATCAGAGGATAGAATGAGAAACAAGGTTTCAAATCATGTTATGTATGTAATATATCTATATCATTGAGGATTACATGCATGCTTTACTTACTTAAGTATTCCCTACCTACTTTATCTGCTTGAGTATTCCCTATTTTATTAAATAATTAAGCCATATCTTGATCTTAAGGAGTATGCCTTACCTAAATACACAATCCATATCTCAATCTGTATTATTCCCTATTGGTGTCAAAGTAAGTGCTCCAAATTCTACATCTTAAGGACTTGATACAAAAAGGTCTACAACTACCTTATTTTTTGGACTCATTCACTTCAAAAAATCAATGAAAATATCAAGACAATGATACAAGACTTATAGGTGTATTTACACAAGCTCAAAATACCAATTAGATCACCAAAGTACGCAAAACATTGACTAAGTCCTCAACATTGTTACAATATTGTGTATAGGCATGTTTGATCTTGAAAAGGTGTTATTAATATAATCTCATCAAAGGATTATTATGAAGCTTTCTTAATATTTTTGGAGACTATCTTTGAGGATGAGAAACCAATTTCCTTTATTTATTTCTTAATAATGATACTTCAATGGTAACTTTGATCTTTAAGCTTGGATGGCCTAATCTACTTACTTGGAAGGATATTGACTTGGCTTAGCTGTCAAATACTTTGAATATTTTTAATCAAGTTTTATATAGTGTTTAAAAAATAACATTGGACCTTCATAAGAGGTTTATACTCAATCAATAAAGTAAAATACTTGAAGTTTCTCTTGACTGAGCTTTCATATGACTATCTACAAGCAGATCAAAAAATAGTCCTATGTATTTGTAATAAAAAGATGAGTTTGAGAATGACACCTATTATAATACCTTATAAACCTTTTTAACAACTTCCTTACAATTTTTAGGACATTCCACTAATTTAGATCCATATTATGGTTCTTTTTGTATCAAAAACCCTATTCTAAGGTTTGACTCTGCAATAGAGCCTGATAGCTTCAAATTGATTATCCATACAACTTAAAGACTATTTTCAAGAACTAACACTCGAAACAGAGTATTGAATACCTCCCTCAACTTCTCTAATCTTCTAAATAAACTCATACAAATTTTTTCTATGTGATACAAGAGACTAGAATTGACTATAGATACACAGAAAATAGGCTTTAGAAGGTTTTAATGACAGGAACCTCGGATCAAGTATAATTTATCTTCAAATTAAGTTGGATTTCATTCACACATGTAATAAATTTATGAATACAATAAATTAAGTAATAACACATCTTTTATTCATAAGAAAATGGTTATTTTGACTACATAGACCCTTATTCTGTCTTGGTAGACTATCAACTCTAATTGCAATCACAAAGTTATTCACATTTTAAGCTTGTTCTAACCTTCAATTAATTATTTTTTATAGTTTTGAAATTGATAAAGTTTTTGGAGATGTATTATACTTGGAGTTTTTTAGCTTTGTCATGGAATCTTCTTAACAACCTTGTTCTTAGAAAATGAATTTTAATTAATGGGTCTATCAATATGCATAAATGAATAGCATGTATCATGCAACCTAAAACATATATAGTAATTATATTGTCATTCATACATTAAATATACCATATACATAGTAATACATGTAGGTATCACTCATACATAAAATATTCCTATGGTCGTGATACGATCACTCATATTAGACATGAATACAACTAATCACCCTAGTAGACTCCATTTCCACATAAACCATTAAACCCAAACATCAAACCCCAAACCTCAAACCCCAAACCCTAAACCTTAAACCCTAGACATTAAAACCTAAACCCCAAACCCTAAACCTTAAACTCTAAACATTAAAACCTAAACCCCAAACCCTAAACCTTAAACCCTAAACATTAAAACCTAAACCCCAAACCCTAAGATATAAACCTTGAACCATGAACACTAAATAATATACCTAAATCCTAAACCTTAAGCCCTAAACCTTGAACCCTTAACCCTAATACATTAGCCCTAAACCCAAAACAATAATCCATAAACCCTAAACTATAAAACCTAAACATATAAACTTAAAAATTTAAACCCTATACTTTAGACCCTAGATACTAAACCCTAAAATCTAAACATAAGCCCTTAACCCTAAACCCCAAACCATAAACATCTTAAATCCTAAACACTAAACCATAAACCCTTAACCTTACACCCTTAATTTTAAACACTAAACCCTAAAGAATTCAAAATTAATAATGTTAAACCATAAACATTAAACCCCAAACCCTAAACCCTAAACCCTAAACCTTGACCCATAAACTCTTAACCCTAAACTCTAATCCTAAAATGCTAAACACTAAACCCTAAAACTTGAAAGTTAAACCCTAAACCACAAACCCATAACCATAAAACTTCAAACTCAAAACCATAAACCCTAAATCTTAACCTTAAAACCTAAATGCTAGAAAACACACAACCAACCCCAAACACTAAAATATAGACCTTAAACCCTAAAACCTTCATCCCAAAACCTAAAAAATGAACCCTAAACCATGATCACTAAATTTAAACACTAAACCTTAAACCTTGAATCCTAAACTTGAAAACTTAAATCCCAAATCCTAAGCTCCAAGCTCCAATCCATTAAACCCTAAACACTAAACTTGACACCAACCCCAAAACCCTAAATAGGTTTTTTTTTAGTAGAGGGATCACCTAAATTATTGGGGTCAAAATTAATTTTGAGGAGAGGTTCACCTACATTTGAATATAAATTTCCTCATATAAATATAGTTCTTTGGTACCTCAAAATCTAATCCTAATGAATTCACCATATACAATCAAGTGGATGTTAAAAGTTTGCATAGTAAATTGATTTTGTGCACTATGTAAACTATGTCAATAAAATAAAAAAAACACTTAACTCTATTAGCCAACACTGGTATCCTATAAGAAGATGCCAATAGGCTATAGGCATACACTCAAAGACTCTAGGTGGGCACCCATGGGATGTCCATTGGTGGATGTTTGTAGCTTGCTGGTGGATAACTGTGTGCTACTGATGGATACCTATGGATATATAGGATATAAGTGGATGCCCATAGCCTATCAGCATCTATTGATATATTATGATCATCCACTAATAGGTATCCCATGGATGACTTTAGGTCCCATGTTGTAGGTGAGTGCCCATGGGCTACTAATGGATGCCTATTGCCTACTAGTGAATGCTCGTGATCTACTGATGGATGTCCACATTCTATCGATGGATTCCCATAATTAGTCAATGGTCACCTATCGGTCATTGGTGGATGTCTACAATGGTATATGTTTTTTATCTATCGATGGATACATATGGCCTCTTGACGTTCATCATCATATAACAACATCCATACATATCCATGTGTAGTAGATTAATGATGTCCATGCATGGGGGATAATTATCCAACATGCATGGCTAAGCAACCTATCCTAAGGGAGAGGCATTATAAACACACCCATTAACATGTAATATTCACATGGGCAAATGGTGAGTAGTAGCACACAATGTTAGCATTGTTTTGCATATCCCAGACATGCACCTATATCATGCCAGTGTTCACTATGATGTGGATGTTTATCTAGGATTTTCTAAAAACCCCAACACATGGTGTGTGTGATAAAAAATATAATTAAACTATAATTATAATTATAATTATATAAATTTATTAATATTTTTATTTTAAACCTATCAATTAAAAAAATCTATTTAAAAATCATTTCTCATTACATTATCCACTAAATTAGGGCTCATAATTTATAAAATTGAGTAACCAATATTACATGCATAACCACTCCTTTCACTTTTGGCATCCATCAGTATGTAGCTAGCATCCATTTGCATTATACAAAAGCCCATCTACATGTTACCAACATCTACCTATGCCATCCAACATTTACTTGAATGATATCGATGTCTGCCCACACCATGTTGCATGTCAACATTTGACTATGTTGTACAAAAATCTATTTGCATATTTTCAACATTCATCCAGATCATTCACTATGTGGAATCACATGATTCACCTGTACATATATACACTTTTTGAACTGATTTACCACCATTATGAATTTGATTCACCTTGGAACCTCCATGGATTTTTTATAGGGTCCACTAAAATGAACCTTGACCCTAAATCATAAGACGTAAACCCCAAACCCTAAATAATAAACCCTAAAGTAATAACTGAGGCTCTACACCCCAAACCCTAATCTCTAGACCTTAAACCATTAACCCCTAACCTTAAACCCAAAATCCCAACAACTAAGCCCTTAAAATTTAACCCTTAACCCTAAATGCCAAAACACAAGCCCTAAACTCTAAATCATAAATGATAAACTCCAAAACTAAACCCTAAACCTTTATACTTAATCCCTAAACTCTTAACCCTAAACCTATAACCATAAACTATAATTCATAAACCTTAAACATTAAATCTTAAATAGTAAAATTTTAAACCCAAATTGAAAACCCATAACCTAAACACTAAACCTAAATCCTTAACCCTTAACCCTAAACCCTAAACCTAGAACCCCAAACCCTAAACTCCAAACCATAAAATCTAAACCATAAACACTAAACCCCAAATCTTAAACCCTAATCCCTAATCCCCAAACACTAAATCCCAAACCCTAAATATTAAACACTATGTTTCAAACCTAAAACCTCAACCAAACCCCCAATACCAAAACCCTGAACCTTACACCCTAGACCTTAAACCTTAAGTGTGAAACCATAAACCCAAAACCCTAACCCCAAAAAATAAACCCCAAACCCTAAAATATAAACCCTTGGTCCCTTGAGCCATAAACCATAAAGCCCAAAACTTTAAGCATAAAATATACATTATAAGTCCTAAATCCTAATCCCTAAGCCATAACACTAAAACTTGAACCCTAAACGCTAATTATTATACACTAAACCCTAAACTATGAATCTTTAACCATGAACCCTAAACCTTAAACCCTAAATTTCTAAGTCTTAAACCTCTAACCATAAATCATAATCTTGAGTTATCACCTATATAGAGAAAGGAAAGGGGACATTGGCTAAGCCATATATTGAAAGGAGTTACTAGGGACATTGTGTAAAAGGCTTGAAGGTGGATTAAGAATGAATTCCTTAATAATTTGTGGGGTTTTTAATCAATGGGTCTATCAATATGCATAAATGGCTAGCTTGTAGCATTCAACCTATAACATACATATAGTAATGATATAGTCATTCATACATTACATCTAACCCATACCTAGTACTATATGTATGTATGTTTTCACTCATGCATGGCATATTCTTGTATTCATGATATATTCACTCATACCAGACATAAATGTAGCTAATCACCCTAGTACACTCCATTTATACCTAAACCATTAACCCTAAACCCCAAACCCTAAACCTTAAACACCATAAACCTTAAATGTTAAACCCTAAACCTAAACCGTAAATGCCATAAATCTTGAATTCTAATCACCCTAGTACAATCTTCCTAGAGTAATCCGTCATGATCCTACCTAATCTACTAGACATGAATGAGAATAGTCACCCTAGTAAACTCCAATCATAACAAAAATAATTGAAACACCATTCAATATTCATCTAAAAAAGATATTATTTAGTTTTAAACAAATTTATACATATTATTGGATTAGAAAACACTCTACTAGATGAGGGAATGACTAGGGATGATGAAGGAGTGATTAGGTACAATGAGTGTCAATGAGGGAATGGTTAGAGATAATGAGGGATGAGTACAGATGAGTAAGGGGTGATTAGGGATGATTAGGGACAATGGAAGATGACCAAGGATTGACTAGAACTGATAAAAAATGATGAATCATGGTTAATGAGGGAGTTATTAGGGATGATGAGGGATGATGAGAGTGTGACTAGGGATGACAAAGGATGATGAGAGAGTGATTAGGTATGATTAGGGTTGACAAGGGTTGATGTGGGAATGTTTAGGGATGATCAATGACAATGAGGAATGATTAAGGATGATGAGGGAGTGACTAGGGATGATGAGGGTTGATGAGGGAGTGATTAGCAATAATGAAGGATGATGATAACCAATGAGGGAGTGATTAGGGATAATGAAGGACAATGAGAATCGATGAAGGAGTGAATAGGAATGATAAGTGAATATGAGCCCATAAATGAGGGACTGATGAGGGTGAATAAGGGAGTGTTCCATGTGAATTTGGAGTACTAGAATATGACTTTATTTTATGTGACTTTTTAATAATGCATGAGATTGGAATCGAAGAATGCATGGATTGACCATCGTTCTGCCATTTATTTTAGAGTGAATGGTATCCTTTTAGAATGATTTTTGAATGTTTTTTTTGATTTATTCTATTCCAAATGGAGTATATTAGGTTGACTAACTACATTCATGTATGGTATAAGTTATCGTATCATGACTATAGGTAGATGTCATGTATGAGTGAATACATACATATATGTAATAGGTATGTGATAGATGTCATGTATGAGTTATTGTATCATGACTATAGGTATGTTACAAGTTACATGCTACAAGGCAATCATTTATGCATATTGATAGACCCATTGATTGAAAAACCCACAAATTATTTAGGAATCCACCTTTTGGGAGACATATGAGATAAGAATTCATGTCCTCTCTCAAGGTTTCATATTTTTTTAAAAATCTATTTAGCATCACCTAATAGTTGAATTCAATATTGTAATTAATTTTGAAACTATAAATTTGGTTGTTGTTAAAATTTAAATTAATCTTGAATTGAGTCAAATTTATTTTGCTTCACAAGGGTATAGTGCTTTTGCACGTGAGTGGAATTGCAACGAGTATGCCTTCATATAGATAGTGAAGCATAATAGGATTGGGAACAAAAAAGGTGGAGGACCTTGCTTATGTGCATTCCAACCTTCCCATTTTGTCTCGCGCTTCACTTGATTACCTTTCAAGACCTCATAGAATGTGAGATTGCACTGGCTCTATTGATGATGGTGAAGATGAGTTATCAATTGAGGTGTTAGAGGATAATGCAGATGTCTTATTCTTTATCCCTAGATTCTAACCATCTAAAGGGGAAGGTCAAGGAAATAAAAGCACTAGTAATCCTTCAACTTCGAATGTTGCAAAGCCTATGGAGAAACAACTAGGCTATTTCGATGAAAGTTGATTTTATACAAGACATATATTGTATTCATTTTCATTTAAAACACTATTTTAGACATTGGATCATAAGTAAGGGTGAAAGCATTTGATGTAGATTTATTTTTCAAAAATTATATAAATTATCTATTATTTTTACGAAAATTTAAATTTTTTAACTATATTTATAATTGAATTTTATTGATTTTAGAAATTAAAATATATATATATATATATATCAATTTCTTATACGCAATCTCTCGCAATCACATTTCTCGTCATTTTTTGTTTCCTTTACATTTCTTCATTTTTCATTTCTTGCAACATAGCTTTCAGCCATCTATACTAATATATACTTTGCTCTTTTACTTCTCTGATAAATCTTGTGAAATGCAACTATATTTCTATAAATAAGTAGCTATTGTTTCAAAAGTTGTGTAAAGTTTTCTCGTTGAGTTATCTTTGGTCTTTACCTTTACTCTCCAATAAATATCACAAAGTACTAGACGCCTTCTTTTTTATTTTAATATAAAATATTTACATGAACATTTTGTAATAATTTTATTTTAATTAAGAAAGACTTATTATTCAATGGAATCCAATAGCTATGATACACAACATACGGAAAAAGACCCATCTTAAGATTAAAAAGGACTAAAATATTAATAATTATTCTAAAATATTACGACTTACATAGAACATGGACGTCGTGTAGTTTGTCTTTTTGTGTTGACTAAATATTAATAATTGGTAGTGCCTCTTTACAGCTATATCAGTCAACACAAAAAGACAAACTAAATTAAATTATCTTTGATTCTCGCAGTCAAGCTGGGAAATACTAAATCTTAAAAAAAGAAATGAATGTAATTACATCCACGATACCAAATAAGAAATGAATGTGGTGTTTTTTTGGGTCAAAGGTTCAGTTATTTTCCACGCTACAGCTGCTTGTTTGTGATTTGCGTGTCACCCGATGCAGTCATAAAGTATCTTTTAGTTTTAATTATTGTTATGTGGGGAATGAAATGAATTTAATTACATCTCCACATCAAACTGTTTAAAGGACCATCAATTATATCTTTCAAAATATTGAAGATTCGTGGGTCCTCTTATCTTTTTTATTGATTTGATCGAATGTCTCTGGAATATCTCCCCAATTCATTGATTTTCTTTTCTATAAAACTAATTCTGAACAGATTGTCGGCAGAGCAAGAATATGGCAATGGTAGAAAGGCAGCATGTAGTAATGCTCGCTTACATGGCATAGGGACATTTTATTCCTTTCCTCAAAGTTGTTAAGTTGTTCGATTTAAAGGGTTTCATCGTCAGCGTTGTCACCATTATTAAGAGTATTTAAATTGAGATAGATTAAATATAGAAAGTATAATTATATTAGATATAGAAATAACAAAGAAACAATGTATTTAATTGGTTTTGATGTTAACACAATTTTGGATTTGAAACAAACAAAGTAAACTCGACAATGATTCTAAAATAACTGTTAAATTTTTTATTTAGTGCTTCTGAAGCCACTGACACTAGTGTCAATCTAGGACAATTACATCGACTCTAGTGTCTGAACTTGACACAAGTGTCTTGTATGAAATACTTATTAGAAAGGGATATGACCCCCTGGATGTTTCTAGGTTTATCTTCACCTTTGCTCTGGTGCATTTAGATCTAATCCATGGACTATCACTCATCATGAAATTGTAAAACCCTAGTTCTTCATCTTCATAATGATCTGTAAAATCAATGACCTAGCCTTACACAAACACACATAAGAGATCAAATGTAAACGAAGGAAAATGAGGGATGTGGAAATGGCTAAGCTATCTTCAGAAAGCCCATTGTTGATTGAGTTCTACTTACATAACCTGAAGGCCTCAGGGCAATGTAGTTCTCCATTTAGGGAAGACCATATGAATTCAACTAGTAATTGTTTGATTAGAATGTTTGACAAATGATTCTTCAACCTAAAATAAATTAATGTTAGACTTGGTCAAGTCAGAATTGCAATAATAGTCTTTACTCAGAAGATACATGCTTTTAAAATCATAAAAGAGTTGCACATTTTGTCAGTTTGAGTTAGTTAGGTTCAAGTGTGACCATTGATGTCATTTTATAGGATAATATTTCGAATGTTTAAAATAAACACCTTGTTAGTTTGCGTGTTAAATCTATCATGAAGCATGTCATTTTAAAAAGATGACGGTTAGATCACTATGGACAAGGCCACACTATTGGGCAAAATCAGTGTGCGCCCTTGTCTACTTAGTGCATTCTTGTCCAACAGGAATAGAAGCTTCTGAAAATAAAGTGAAAATGAAGTATATGGTGAATAAGGAAGAATAGAGATAAAATAAGGAAGTCTAGGAGATATGGGCAATAATTTCCAGAATTTGAAGGCTTTCTTAGAGACTATGAGCTATCAAAATGGTGAATTGACCAAGCAAGATAAAGTTGTTAAGAACAAACATTATCAAGCATTTATTGATTAAATTACGATGTATAAACAATGTTTTATTTAACATTTAAACCTTATTTGGTATAGATATTACTGCTACCTTCAATATGGAATCTAATTCTTAATTATTTACTTTGTTAAATATTTTGTCTTTTATTTTCACAAACTAGTATACGAACATATTTAGATCACATTTTTTTGAATATATGCATATGTTGTAGCTAACGAATTTCCTTTTATCATGGTTGATTAATATCAATAGGCCTACATATAACTTGCCTTCTTCATTGTCATAGTTATTAGTTCGTTGATTACAACCACAACATTTGCTTATGCATCCACTTATTAAATTGGGATAATGTATTTTTATGAATATAATTGATGATCATCTATTTCCTAATCCAATGCTAGCTACATTCTCTAGTACTTTGATGACATTTTTTTACTCTTCAAAATTCCTTCTCTATGATTATAATTCTCCATTGCGCATTAAATGTTCTCAACTCTCACATTACCATCACTAATTACACTATGAACAACCTTGACTGATTATTTTTCAGAGTTTTTAATTTTAATTTCATTGTTAAAAGCAAAATGTCTATCTATATTGATATTTTGCCTTTTCATTTTCACATGTAGAAGGAACATTATCAATTACAAATGATTATTTCATGCATTTTCAATTGATTTGCAACAAATTTAGCATGTTAACTGAAACACTTCAACTACCACACAACACAACCCTACATTGCCCTTCCTGTCAACAAGAAAGTTCCTATGCTTATACCCATTATCTCATTTGTAATCTGAAAATTCTTAAAATATCCACCAACAATGCTTTTTTTGAAGTCCACTCTCGAAAACATTAATGCTTGCATTAATAAAAATCTTGCATGAAGACTACAAAAAGGACAAATATGACACCATCTATATGATTTGATGATTCTTTGTGAAAACAACATTTATAGACAATCAACATAGATACATTATACATGCTAACATAACAAACTAAAATCAAAGTACACCAGTTCATTACACCCCACCTCAAACCCACTCCTTTCTTTTTTTAACATTAAAAAAATAAAAAAAAATGTTGACACCAGAGTAATTCCTATACATTCTTTCATCTTTCAATCCATTTTTAATACCTCTGCAATGAACCAATTTTTTCATACTTGCTTTTGAGTAAAATACTATACCACCTAATACAATGCTGCATTGACAAAATTTCATACATCAATAAAAGCATTATAAGACAATATCAAAGATCTATATACTTGAATTTATACAATGTAGATGATGTTTAAAAAATAATTTATAATGAATCAATGCGTTACATTTTTTTGTCATGTTTATCTATCTTAATACACTTTGCTTTAAAAAAAATTTATTTATGTTCCAATTACTAAAGGAATCCAACTAGAAATTGCCCCAAAGGTGCAAGTTATACCAAAAGGGATTGGATAATTTTCATTTTTGGTAAAGTAGGGTTTTGTAAAGTGAAAGAGTGTAAATCAATAGTCCTACAGCACTTGAAAGATATGGATTCTTACCTCGTATCATATTTTGTGAGCAATGTTTCAAGCAACAATAATCTGGTATTTTTTGTGGAAGTGATGGTGGGAAATGAGGTCGTGTGCTATTTCATATGGTAATGAGCTATTTGGCAAGGAGATGTTTTATTTCACAATGAGAAAGAGCAATGGTGATGTCTTAGGTAAGGAAAAAGCCATCCAAAGCATGAAAGTGATTAAATATTTCAAGGTGCACTAGACATTGATACTCTCCTTACTATCAGATCAACAAGAAATTCGTTATTTGTTCAAAAACTCATAAATTTATTCAAATCTTCATGACAATGTATAAGGATCAGAGATGCTTGGCCTTTTTTCAAGAGATGTTTTATCTTCACCACCATTTAGCCCCAAAGACTTTGTTTACACAATGCTTTGCACTCATATGATTACTAATTTTATTCACCTTATTTCTTCTTCAAGATTGAGTAGGAAGTGATCTCATAAGAGGCTTGTAAACGTAGTGAAATATATGAGGTATCAGAAGATATGATTTATTTTCACACATTTACTTCAATTAATATGTTTTTAAGTTTTTATTCTGGTTTGATTTTGTTGGAGTTGCACTTACCTTTTCTAATCCTTTCTTCTTATCGTAATTTTTGAATATTTTGAGACAAATCAATATCTTAAATTAATATTAACTAAACCAATCAAACTCATTTAAAAACACACATGCCCTTTATGTTACAGGTTTAGGTTTTCTACACATTCGTTCCACCAAAAAAATTCATTTATTAAATAGAGATTGAAAGTGCTAAAAATAGAACATCAATTAACAAGCCAAAATGGACACAAGACCCTATTGTCCAATAGTTACAATTCAAAATATAATGAACACAACACCAAATAAATGTGAATGTGGCTGACAAACAACACTTAAAACTGATAAAATAATTTACCAAAGTGCCTCATGTGATGAGTTAAGAGTGAGAGGCAAACACCAACACTTTCATTATATGTAGGTCTTGGTATAATGTAGGGATATTTTAGAGGCCAATATTTGTTAATTGACAAATATTCCATTTAAATTTGAAGTTAGCATTTGGCAATTTTGTGGGGTAGTCGATAGCGTGGGATCACCTAAATTTTAGGGTAGAATTTAAATTTAAGGGTCGACTCACCTACTTTTAAAAATAAAATTTCCCTTATAATTGTATATCACCCATACTAAGAAAGCCAATTTGGGGGCATTTGCCACTATATATATGGTATTCACTCCTCAATTACAGATTATTTCAAGCACCAGTATCCATTGTCATGTTTATGTAGCTAATAATCAGGTGATAATAACCAGGTGACGGATGACAGTAAGAAGGTGACAGAAAACAAGAAGAAGGTGTTGGACGATAACAAATAGTTGTTGAATGACTACAAGCAAGGATAATTTGAGAAAATATGTTACTTTGGAAAGTTGGGCAAGGATGGAGATAAAGGATAGGTGGAGCAAGATAATGAAAAGTGGAAAATAGGGTGTGTGGATGCCTTATATAGGTGATTAGAGGGGGATAGCTTGGCAATAGCAAGGCACAGACAGATGATAGTAGTATGTAGTCAAACAACTGTGTTATGAAATGGAATGTTTACACTATGTTGGTGGACAAATGTGCCATGTAGTCAGACAATTGTAATATGTAGTCAGATGACTACAAGATACAGTTAGATAACTGCAAGGCATACTTAGATGATTGTAGGACTTAGTCAAATGATTACACCATGTAATCAGATGACTGTGCCCTATATTCAGATGACTACATCATGTAGTTGGATGACTACATAATGTCTTTAGATGACTACATAATGCAGTCAGATGACTGCATTGTGTAGTCAAACAACTTTGTTGTACATTTAGATGCTTGAACTATGCAGTCAAGAGACCATTCTTGGTACTGCATTCACCACATGTCACCTCCTAATTCATCTATGCTATTATATGCCTTCCAACCTGATTCTCCACCATTTCAAAATCGATTTGCCTAGTGACCACCAAGTTTTTTAATATAGGCCACTAAAATTTTCCCTAGTATAATCGATTTGCAAATGCTAGTTGGGCATATATGGGCAAATAATAGTTGTTGATTTACATGTTAGGGAACTCATATGCATCAATTGACAGTGATAGACATGGGTTCAATTCCAACTACTACAATTGAGACTACAAGTATTGATCATCCCTCTTACTTACCTCTTCATGGATTTTTGCAACAATGCACCAAATCAATTTCGACACAATATCTCCCAAAATAGCTACTAAGGCAGCCATGCCATGAATCTATCATTTCCAAAATAGCCACACAAAAATGGTGGGACCACATGCTTTCAGCCATCTACACCAATATATACTTTTTTCTTCTACTTCTATGACAAATCTTGTGCAAGGTTGTGTAAAGTTTTCTCATTGGGTTGTCTTTGCCCTTTGGCCTTTATGGCATTCAGTTCTCTTTGTTTAGAGTGAATCACCCAAATGAAATTTTGTTTGAGCCCTGATGGATTGTGAATTGAACATTTGCCTTTTCTTCCCTGTGAAGGGGAGGAGAATGTGAAAATTCGGTGTGAACAAAACTAGGTTGAGGGGGATTTCGAACACATAATGTAGTTTGATCTATGATAGGTAGTAGATGGATATATGAACTCGAAGCTATATCACACTATGGTTTCCAATTAAAATACACAGATTAATTGAGACGTATTCACATGTGTGGCTTTCTATAATGTTGTGTTGCCAAGATAATCTTAACCAATGGGCCATCAAATTTAATGGAGGTGCAAGTAAACTTATCAATGATCTTAATAGCAAATTCCATAGAGAGCTCATTACAGATTTAGTAGTGTAGGTTTTTATTTTTCCCTATTTATTAATTAGGGAAATTGTATTTCTTGTGCATACATGGAGTTTTCCTACATTTGTGGGATAGGCTAGCTTATGTGGAGTTGTGTGTCATAGATGTGTTATAGGTGTCATAAGTAACTCCCTTGATGGGAGTTACTTCTCTATTCTTAACACCTTGTCACCACCTTTCATGAAGGAGTTACAATCTATTCTTGGGGTGCCTTGTCCACCTTTTGTGGAGGAGTTACTTATGTACTCTCCTATATGTATTCCTCACTTTGGCCATCTCATGTTAAATCAGATTTTGGTTTTCTCCATTTTGTCTTGTGAAATTTAGCTTCTTGTATAATTTCAAATTGTTTTAGCATCTATGTGGTGTGCACTTGCTTCATCCCATGTGATCACGTCTCCATTGCATTCGCATTATCCGGATTCTGGCAACAACTCTGTTATGGTATCAGAGCCACTCCGGTAATCGTGTGTCTGGTTATGCTATTCTAAAATTATTACTTTGCTTTCTTAGTAGGTTTTTTTAACTCCGTTGTTTTGGTAGAGTTTTTAAAAACTCCTGCAAATCCATACGAAAACTTGTTCAAAAATAACTTACTTCTGAGTTAGTATTTGCCAAGACAACTTGTCTAGATCTGTTGTGGCTTTAGCAAAGGCAGAAGAATTTCTTTTCTTTTGGTCATTCTATAGGAAAAAGATAAGATTTTTGCTATTTGGTTTGCTTCCTGGATGTTGGAGGGGCTGACTTTGTTCCAAGCTGTTGGGTGCCATTGTTGTGAG
Source organism: Torreya grandis (assembly GCA_037957365.1). Taxonomy (NCBI): domain Eukaryota; kingdom Viridiplantae; phylum Streptophyta; class Pinopsida; order Cupressales; family Taxaceae; genus Torreya; species Torreya grandis. Next base: position 1,421,573 of record JARHVA010001349.1, on the reverse strand, counting down.
CAGAGGGAGGAGCAGCATCAGCCACGCCATCAGAACTGCGCACTTTTCTTGGTAAGAGGTCTGCAGATTATTATTTTTTTTGTTTTCTGCCAGCAATCAGAACTTGTTTGGGAGGAGGAAGGCATGGGCACTGGAGCAATCAAAACTTTTTTTTTGCCAGCAATCAGAAGTCCTTCTTGTATCCTTGCAACTGCCATCAGGCCGTACGGCGTCCAGCTTGCTATGGCGCAGATTTTTTGTTAAAAATGGCGCATCCTTTCTACAGCAACGCCTTCTGCTAGGTTTGCAGTTCATTTTTTTATTCTGCCACTTATACTGTTGTCCTTGAATTCTGCCAGCAGTCTTGTCTTAAAAATTGCGCTCTTTTTTGATTTCCAATGCCCATGTGGTGGGCCCTCTCTCTCTCTCTTGTTGTTTGATTAATAACTCTGATATTGTCCAATAATTTTTTTGATATTCATAAGTCAGTAATTTGATTTTTGAATTATAGACAAATTGGAAATTAGCATTTAAAAAAAAAACAGTTTAGAGGTTTTTAAGAAAAACTTGTATCTTCAACCTACGAAAACGAAGGGTGAGACCTTGGTTGGCAGGAGGCCAATTCCCCCTCACACAAACCTCCTTTGGATTCCTTGTTCCGTTCCAAATTCAATGAGTGGTTGGAATGCCACTTTCTCTCTCAAAATAGACATTTTTTTAATGTTTTAGTGATTTTTTTTGCAAAAACACTAGTTTACGAGAAAATTGAACCTTTAATATCTTACAAACGATAGCTCAGATTTGGGTGTCATTTTTTGTAAAAGTGTTTTTAATTAAATTCTCCACATCATAGGCTTGTTATTTTTCAAAAATTCACTAGTTTATAAAGTTCCTAAAATTTGGGTCTCCCAAGAAGCATTTTCGGCTGAGTCCGACGTCTTGTTTGCTATAGTCTTGCACTGATTGCTCTAAGACGCATTCTTGACTAAGTCCGACGTATTTTGAGCATGCACTTGCATATTTTAGGGGGGATCAATATTTTAGGGGGGTGTGATTGCTTTTCACAACTTGCATATCTTTGCTTTCATTCTCCTTTCTGCATAATTTCACAACTTGCAATCAACACAACTTCACCTAAATTCAGCTTAAAATAGATTTTTTTCAACTTAAACCCCTAACACCCTTCAAATATCATGAATGGAAGGTTAAAATGTCAATCATTTTTAGAAGCAAAGGGTTGTATAGGATCACCATGGGTACTGAAGTAGAACCCAACACTGATGCTAAAAAGGTCAAGTGGTACAACCGTAGTGATGAAGCCTATGGATTACTGAGCTTTTATGTGTCTCTAAAACTTCTCTTCCATTTAGAAAACTCTAAAACTCTCAAATAAATATGGGACACCTTAAAAAACTTATTTGGGAAGCTTGATGAGATGAGAGGTCATGAGCTCGAAAACGAACTCATAAGTCTAAGTCCTAACAACTTTGACACCCTACAGGACTTCTTCACTAAGTTTAAGGCCCTTAGATTTCAATTGAAAGAATGCGGGATAGAGATGAAAGATGATCAACTCATTCTTTCTATTCTCGCAAAGTTAGGTCCAAGCTATTCTGTCTTTGTCTCCACTTTCCATGCCATAAAAAGTGCCCTTGGCACTACATGAAAAATGCCTTCTTTGGATTCATTCATTGCCGACTTGACTAAGGAACAAGATAAGCTAATTCAAATGGGCACAATGAAGTCTACTCAACCCCAAGCTTTGATAGCTGGAAATGGTAAGGATAAGACTTCAACAAAGGAGAAGAAGAAAAAGAACAAGGACCAGGAGAAGAAGAAAGAAAACAACAATCCTGCCAAAAACAACACTGAGTCTTCCTCTTTCAATGTTAAACCTAAGAAGGAGAAGGTTAAGTGTGCCTATTGTAAAAAGACAGGGCATGATGAACACAAATGCATGAAGAAACAAATAGATCACCTAACTCATCTTCTAGAGAAGAACAACATAGGTGTTCTTGAGTCCATCAAGCAAAATTCATCTACCCAAGATTCTACCAAGGCAAAAAGCAAGGGTAAGGAGAAAGAAAAGGGCAAGGCCCTTGTAGCTACTATAGCTTCTACATCATCATGGGTCATTGATTCAGGTGCTTCTCACCACATGGGCTCTTCACTAGTTGAGTTTTCATCTTTAGAGACTTGTAGCATGACTTCAATTAGTTTGGGTGATGACACATCAATTTTTGTTGTAGGGAGAGGGTCAGTTGAAATGGAAGGAGGAACATTCAATAATGTTCTAAGTGTTCCTTCTCTTTCAACCAATCTCTTATCAGTGTACCAAATCACTCACATTGGTCGGGGCATGAGAGTTGAGTTTTCACTAGATTCAGTGGGTATCAGGGAGTTGCATAGTGGTACTAAAGTGGCAGTGGGTAGGGTAGATCACCAAGCAAGGTTATACACTCACATTTTACATCAGATTCTTCTCCAACAGCATTGTTAACTCATTTAGATGGAGTTAGCAAATTATGGCATGAGCGGTTTGGCCACCTTAACTACCGCTACCTTGAGCAACTTTGCAAAAATGACATGGTCATTAGCTTGCCTCGTGTCCAATTCTCAAAAGGACTTTGTGAGGAGTGTTCCCTTGGGAAGCATCCCGAAACACAATTTGACAAAGGCAAAGCTTAGAGGGCTTTACAACCTTTAGACTTAGTCCACAGTGATGTATCGGGACCCCTTCCCAAACCATCTTTCACAAGGGCCAAGTACATCCTCACTTTCATTGATGATTTATCTAGGTACACTTGGATATATTTACTCAAACAAAAGTCTGAAGTGTTTGAAAATTCTCTAGACTTTAAGGCTCTTGTTGAGAAACAGAGTGAGAAATCCATCAAGGTTCTTCGAACTGATAATGGAGGGGAGTATGTCAGCAATAGGTTTGAGCAGTTTTGCACCACAGAGGGGATTGATTTGTAGCACACAGTCACTTACAATCTTTCATAAAATCGAGTTGTAGAATGCAAAAATAGGTTCTTGAAAGAGGTGGGTAGCTGTATGATTCACTTCAAATCTTTAGCACCACAGTACTAGGCCGAAGCCATCAATTGTGCTTGCTACATTCAAAACAAGGTTCCTCACAAAGCTTTGAAAGGGATAACACCCTTTGAATCTTGGCATAAAAGGAACCCTGATGTTGAGCACCTTAGGGTTTTCAGATCCTCAACCATGGCCCGCATTTCGAAGAAGAAACATAAAGCTATGGAACGTTAGTCCAAGCCTTGCATCTTTGTCAGATATCTGGATGGTATTAAGGGGTATTGCCTTCTAGATCCAGTCACTCATGATTTGTTCATCGAGAGAAGTGTCCATTTTCAGGAGAGTCATAGAGACTCAACACTTGACACTTCTTCTCCCTCATCGGATCTACTTCTTCATGATGATTCCTCATCAGATTCAGATCAGCCACAGCAGGTTCTTAAGCTAGAGACATCTTCTTCTTCGAGTTCATACAGCAAGGATAGTGATGCAGTGTCATCCACCTCTAGTCAGTCAGAGGATAAGGAGTTAGCACCTGACTCACCCACTTTTGGGCCACTTTGGGCCAGATAGACACTTGAGAGTGTTGGCACTTGGGTAGGAGATCCCGCAAATAACAGATGTACTAGGGGGGATTTTTAGAGAGATCCACATGCCTTCTTTGCTTCAGTTTCAGATCCATAAACTTTTCGAGAGGCATCGGGGGTACCTAAGTGGGATAGTGCTATGGAGGAAGAATATTCTTCCTTAATCAAAAATCACACTTGGGATTTGACTTCACTTCCTAAGGGAAGAAAGATGGTTTGATGTAGGTGGATATATCAGACCAAGTTTGCAGCAGATGGGTCAATTGATAAATACAAGGCGCGATTGGTCGCCAAGGGTTTCTCACAGGTGGCAGAGATTGACTAATCAGATACCTTTGCACCTGTTGCAAAGATGACTTCTATCTGACTCACCTTGGCTATTGCCGCAGCACATGGTTGGGATGTGCATCAGATGGATGTGAAGAGTGCCTTTCTTCACAGAGACCTAGAGGAGGAGATCTACATGGAGCCGCCGCCAGGATTTGTTCATGATTCTTCCTTAGTATGCAGACTTAAGAAATCTATCTATGGCCTCAAATAGGCCCCTCAGGCTTGGTATGCCAAGATGGATTCCTTCCTTCTCACAGTGGGTTTCACTAGGTGCCATTCTGACCCCAATGTCTACTTCTTGCGGTAGGATCATTCGCTCCTGATTTTGATTCTATATGTTGATGACCTTTTGATCACTGGGAGTTCTTCATCGGCTATTACAGCAGTGAAGGCATCTCTTTAGGATAGATTTGACATGACAGACTTGGGTTTGTTGCACTACTTCTTTGGCATCGAGATCTCACAGTCAGATTCAGGGATTTCTCTTGCACAGCCTAAGTATGCTTTTGATTTATTGGCTCGGTTTCACATCGCTGATTGCAAGCCATCTCTGACTCCCTTTCTATCAAGAGTCAAGTTTGAGGCTGACTATTTTTCACCATTGGTTGATGCCACTCGGTATCGACAACTTGTTGGTAGTCTCATCTACTTGACTCACACTAGGCCCGACATATCATATACAGTGGGACTTGTCTCCAGATTCATGCAGGAACCTCATGAGCTGCATTGGAAAGCAGCTAAGAGGATCTTGCATTACATACAGGATTCACATAGATATGGGATTCATTACAGATTTGGCATAGAGGTTGACTTGGTTGGATATACAGATTCAGACTGGGCTAGCGAATCACAGACTCGCAAGTCCACTTCTGGTTATAGTTTCTCTCTAGGTTCTGGTCCTATCAGTTGGTCTAGCAAGAAGCAGAATGCTATTGCTATATCATCCACAGAGGCAAAGTACAGGGGAGCTATTAATGCAGCTACTGAGGCTATTTGGCTTCATGGGATACTTTTTGAGTTTGGCATTCCTATCAGGCAGCCCACCATCATTTATTGTGACAACCAGAGTACCATTCAGATTTGCAGGTATCTAGTTCAGCACCAGCGAACCAAACACATAGAGATTTACATGCATTTCATTCGAGAGCTTATTCATAGTCAGGTCATTGACTTGATATTTTGCCAGTCTTCGGAGTAGGTTGCAGACATCTTCACCAAACTTTTCACTGAGAGCAAGTTCATTCATCTACGAGCTCTTCTTGGGGTGCGGTCTACATCTGTAGTAGCATCATCTTCGGGGGGCACTAGCCTCTTCTTTCTTTTATGTCTCTCTTTTGGGGGGGGAGTTTTTTCCTACGGGTTTTCTCCTTTTCTCTATCTTATGGGAGATTGCATTTGTACATGGGTACCTCATCAGGCCTAGTTGCCGAGACCCATTTTATATTTCCACACTGCCCACCTAAGTTGCGCTTATGGGGGGGGTATTAGTGTAGGTTTTTATTTTTACCTATTTATTAATTAGGGAAATTGTATTTCTTGTGCATACATAGAGTTTTCCTACATTTGTCGGATAGGCTAGCTTATGTGGAGGTGTGTGTCATAGATGTGTCATAGGTGTCATAAGAATGTCATAAGTAACTCCCTTGATGGGATTTACTTCTCTATTCTTAGCACCTTGTCACCACCTTTCATGGAGGAGTTACAGTCTATTCTTGGGGTGCCTTGTCCACCTTTTGTGGAGGAGTTACTTACGTACTCTCCTATATGTATTCCTCACTTTGGCTATCTCATGTTAAATCATATTTTGGTTTTCTCCATTTTGTCTTGTGCAATTTAGCTTCTTGTATAATTTCAAATTGTTTTAGCATCTATGTGGTGTGCACTTGCTTCATCTCATGTGATCACGTCTCCATTGCATTCACATTATCTGGATTCTGGCAACAACTCCGATAAGAGTTTGTGATGGCTTAGCTTTATTGACCAAGCTTATACATAATCCTAGAGATTTTGGTAAGGGTAGAAGCACTTAATTTATAAGGAGGAAGATTTGGCTTAATCATTTTGAAATGTGCTCATATGGGTAATTACATTATGCAGGATTCAATGTTTCTGATGCTCCATATTGCACAATAGGAAGATATTGGTCGATGTTGAGTTGTTTGCCAACAATGAGTTTGTGTTTAGGCAAAAACAAATATATGTTATGGGATGAATATCATCCCATTAATTCTGTAAATGTAGTGATTGCAAAGAATCTTATGCCTACCTTATATTTTGAGCATTTAAATTCCACTGCCCCACACCAACACCATCTCTATTTAAAAGTGCCACTTTCTTTCCGCATTCGCCTTGACAACCACGAAGCTTGCTAAAGCAAGGCATAACTGTACATGTGCGAGTTTATGAATATAAAAAAACTTTAACAAAACAAGACTTAACTAAGGTATATTCATTTTGTGAGACAAATCTATGATATATTTGTTCCAATAAAATGTCTCCAATATAATTAATGTTTTATTCTTTTATACATTTTTTTCTTAATTAAAACAATTCTAATTAAAAAATATTACACAATTTAAGTGGCGTTCACAAATTTTCTTTTCAATAAATATCACAAGTACAGACACTTTTATTTTTATTATAATATAAAATATTTACTTTAAGTTTTTGTAATGATTTTATTTTAATTAAGAAAGACTAATTTAATTATTAAATGGAATCTAATAATTATGAGACCACATACATAAAATAGACCCATTTTAAAATTAAAAAAGGACTAAAATATTAATAATGATTCTAGAATATTACGACTTACATAGAACATGGACATCGTGTAGCTTCGGGTAGTGCTCCGGGAAAAGGACTCTAAATAAAATTGATGCGTGTACAAATTATCTTTGATACCGTGTCGGCGAAGTTAAAGGAATGAAATTAATTTAATTACGTTTAGACATCAAACTGTTTATACTGATTGTTTTAATCACTTAAAAGATTCGAAGGTCCAGTTATGTCTTTTAAAAAATTGTTTCTTTTTATTTTATTGATTTGATCGAGTATCTCCCCAATTCTTTGATTCTGTTTTCTATAAAACTAACTATTAACAGAGCAGAGGGCAGAGCAAGAATATGACAATGGCAGAAGGGAAGCATGTAGTAATGTTCCCATACATGGCACAGGGCCATTTCATTCCTTTCCTCAAACTCGCTAAGCTGCTCGATTTAGAGGGTCTCACTGTCAGCTTCGTCACCACCACTAAGAGTGCCTCCAAATTGCAATCCCAAGTAAATGGATCGAATATCCGTTTCGTATCTCTTTCTCTCCCACACATCGACGGCATCCCTCCTGGCTGCGAAAGCTGCGATGCCGTTTGTTCCCTCTCTGAAACCATCCCGTTGTTCACTTCTTCCCATAAGCTTTCTGTGCCATTTGAAGAATGGTTGGAGCAGACCTCACAAAAGCCCCTCCTCATCATAAGCGATGTCTACTTGGCCGCTTGGACGGCGGATTCGGCTTCCAGGTTTGGGATTCCGTTCGTGGTGTTCCACACAACAGGGGGCATGGCAACTTCTGTACTGCAATTCCTGTCCACTAATCCAGTCTCTGAGCTAATAAGAGGCGACGACGGCACGTTAGAGATCCGGGACCGTTCCCTGAATGTCAATCTCAGCCATTCTCCGCTCACCGAGATGTTCACAAACGAGAGCTGTCCACCAGAAGCTTACCGTGCCCTTGTAACGAATCGACGGGCCTACACCGCCGCCAAGGAACGTTGCGCCGCAACGCTTGTCAATACATTTGACGGAGTCGATGCAGAGTATGTCCGTTATTTAGAGGAAACCACGGGTAAGCCCGTTTGGCCGATAGCTACTCCTCTGCTCAACCCCAAAAATCGTGTCGAGCATGAATCAGAGTGTATCCGTTGGCTAGATGGTCAAAAACGAAACTCCGTACTGTATGTCTCGTTTGGGTCTCAGGTCTTTCTCTCCGAAGGCCAATTAAAAGCCCTCGCCAGGGGCATCGAAGCCAGCGAGCAGCGCTTCATCTGGGCAATCAAAGACCCCGTTGGCAGCAACGTCAATTCCTGCGATCTTCTGCCTGAGGGATTTGTTGAAGCAACGAGAGACAGAGGAATGGTGATCCACGAGTGGGTGCCTCAGCTGCAAATTCTATTCCATCCATCCACTGCGTGTTTTATGAGTCACTGCGGATGGAATTCGACATTAGAGAGCCTCTGCGCGGGAGTTCCGATGGTGGTATGGCCCATGCTATTGGACCAATTCATTAACGCCAAATTGGTAACGGAGCAGTTAAGAATTGCATTGCAGATCTGCGAGGGATGGGATAAAATTCCTTGTCCCGATATTGTGGAGAACACAGTAAAAGCAGCCATGGCAGAAAATATTGGCAAAGAGATGCATGAGCGCGCAGAGAAAATAAAAGAATCCATTAATGTAGAGTCGTGCAAGGTAAACATTAAAGCTTTTGTATCTTACATTCTCAGCCTCCGCTCTGATGAAGTTAACTGAGAGTTTATAATCCAATGTATATGTTTTTGTGTTCTGAAAGCATGTGCGTTGTGTTCTTGTTTGTGTTTTATGTATTGTTGGCCATTGGGCTGAGAAATAATAAAATTTTGTTATTGTTGTGTCAATGTGGTTGCACCGAATAAGGTATCTTTTAATTGAGATCTATAACCATCTTTGCAGTACCTTTTCTCAATAAGATATTGAAATTATCAAAGAATATATGTGAAAAAAAGATTGTTTATTTTATTTTTCAAATTATAAATATCATTTAAAAGGTTGTAGTTTAATTGCCATTTTTAATACCAGGCTGTACTTTTAATATAATCATTATTAAAACATATTATATAAATATATAATATAATAATATTATATTTATAATTATATAATACTAATTATAATATATTATAATATTATATATTATATAATTATAATTATATATAAATTTCATCATCATCATCTATTTTATTTTGTATTTTCCTAGACAATTGTTGCAACTTTATGTGGTAAGTGTTAGGTATTACATGTACAAATAGTTGTGGTACATCACAAGGTCAATTGATAAAGTTTGGTCCACTCAAATTCTAAATTCATTATGCACACTTTTTGTTTATATCAACCATCTCTAATGGCTATGAAGCTTGCTATTGCTTTCCTTACCCTTGAATTGATAATTTGGGAGTTCAGAGATAGGAATAATTGAAAATATATCAGTGTTATTTTCAATAGATTGTGTCAAATCTTCACATTCTTCTTGCAAAACATGCAATCTTCCCATCATCAAAAACAATCTCAAAATCACAAAGATGGTCACCAACAAACAATTTGAGGGACTCATCCCTGTAATATCCCTTTCTTTTCTCCTCATAGCAAAACAAATCATGATTATTACATTCCTTTTCATATTAACATGCATTGGCATCTCAAATATTTTTCATGGGGTTTTAAGGAAACCATAAACAATGAATAATTTAATTACCTTTAACATTAACTTTCGCTGACATTTAACTAAATTTTCTCAATGCCAGAGGAGTTAAAAGCTATAGATTTATTTGTATCAATTTTTGTGATCTCTAATAATTTTATCGTGTTGCAGATAAGATTGGAAATAATATAATCCAAGCGATTTAGAAAATGCTTGATAACTTGGAAAAATTGTGCATGAATTCCAATTACAAGCCGATGGAGAAATTTAAGCAATACAACACATTAAATGGTGTGGTGGGTTCAACCAAGTAGATCCTGGGGGCTATATGGTGAGAATATTAGGGTTCTATCAATTGGAAAGGTATGCTAGATCCACTCCACAAAAATATTAGAAGATAAATTGTTATATAGAGGGAATTATTTTAGGCAACCTGTTAGGGTATTTATTTGAGGTGACAAGACACATATTTTTAGTGTCAGATTAATCCAAGGTTGAAAATTTTGAATAGTTATGTTATGGATAATATCCAAGGTTGAGGACTATATTCTTTTAATGTCAGAGATTTACAGAATCAAAACAAAAATTCTAAGCCAAAAATTATAAAACAATAAGTAGTGTTCAAAATGAAATGTGGGTTCACAATAAAATGCTCTTACCATAATTAATGCTTTATTTTTATATATATCTTCTTTATTATTGAAACAATTTTAATTAAAAAATATTATATCGTTTAAACAACATCCACAAATTTACTTTTAAATGAATATTACAAGTACTACCCACTTTTTTTTAATAATTTTAATATAAAATATTACTTAAGATTTTGTAATAATTTATTTTTAAATAAATATCACAAGTACTGGCCACCTTTATTTTTATTTTAATATAAAATATTTACTCGAAGATTTTGTAATAATTTTAATTTAATTAAGAAAGACTAAGTAATAAATAGAATCCAATAATTATGAGACCACAAACATAAAAAAGACCCATTTTAAAATTAAGAAAGGACTAAAATATTAATAATTATTCTAGAATATTACGACAGACATAGAACATCATCGTTTAATTTCTCTTTTTGTGTTGACCGTATTATTTGCTGCCAAACGAAGAGGGAAAAAATAGTCTAAATAGAATTGATGTGAATGTATGAACGCGACAAAATTTGAAGGATTGGAAGGACATATGATATGATATGAAATTATAGCTTTTTTACTGACTACAGTTATTTTCTGCGCTACACCTGCTTGTTTGTTATTTGAGGGCCACGTGATGCACTCAAAGTAATAATCATTGGGGAATGAAATGAATTTAATTACATCTCCACATCAAACTGTTTAAAGGACCATCAATTATATCTTTCAAAATATTGAAGATTCGTGGGTCCTCTTATCTTTTTTATTGATTTGATTGAAGTCTAGGAGATATGAACATTAATTGCCAAAATTTCACGGCTTTTTTAGATACTATGGTCTATTAGAATGGTGAATTGACAAAGCGAGATAAAGTTGTTATGAACAGATATTATCAAGCATTTAATGATTAAATTTCAGTGTATAGACAATATTTTATTTAAAATTTGAACCTTATTTGGTATAGATATTACTTCTATTTTCAATATGTAATCTAATTCTTAATTATTGACTTTGTTAAATATTTTAACTTTTACTTTCACAAACTAGTATTTTGAACATATTTTTTGGAATATATGCATATGTTGTAGCTAACTAATTTCCTTTTATCATGGTTGATTAATATCAATAGGCCTATATATAACTTCCCTTCCTCGTTGTCATAGTTATTAGTTCGTTAATTACAACCAAAACATTTGCTTATGCATCCAACTACTAAACTAGGATAAGATTTTCTATGAATATAATTGATGATCATCTATTTCCTAATCCAATGCTAGCTACATTTTATAGGACTTTGAAAACATATTTTTACTCTTCAATTTCATTCTCTATGATTATAATTCCATGTTACACATTAAATGTTCTCAACTCTCACATTATCATCACTAATTACACCATGAACAACCTTGACCACTTGTTTTTCATTGATTTTAATTTTAATTTCATTTTTAAAAGCAAATTGTCTATCTATATTGATATTTTGCCTTTTCATTTTCATAAGTAGAAGGAACATTATCAATTACAAATGATTATTTCTTGCCTTTTCAACTAATTTGCAACAAATTAACATGTTAATTGAAACACTTCAACTACCACACAACACAACCCTACATTGCCCTCCTTGTCAACAAGAAAGCTCCTATGCTTATACCCATCATCTCATTTGTAATCTGAAAATTCTTAAAATATCCACCAACAATGCTTTATTTTAAGTTTATTGTTGAAAACATTACTCCCTGCATTAATAGAAATCATGCATGAAGACTACAAAATGAACAAATATTCCACCGTCTATATGATTTGAGGATTCTTTGTGAAAGAAACATTTAATATGATCAACATAGATACATTATACATTATAACATAACAAACTAAAATCAAAGTACACCAATTCATTACTCCCCGCCTCAAACCCACTCTTTTCTTTTTTTAACATTAAACAATAATTAAAAATGTTGAAACCACAATAATTCCTATGCATTCTTTCATCTTTCAGTCCATTTTAAATGCCTCCACGATGAACCAAATTTTTCATACTTGCTTTTGAGTAAAATACTATACCACCTAATATAATACTTCATTGACAAAATTTCATATATATAAAAGCATTATAAGACAATATCAAAGATATATATATATACTTGAATTTATATTATGTAGATGATGTTTTAAATAAAATATATAATGAATTAACACGTTACATTTTTTGTCATTTTTATCTATCTTATTACACTTTGCTTTAAAAAATTGCATATTTATGTTCCAACTACTAAAGGAATTCAACTAGCGATTTCCCTAAAGGTGCAAGTTATGCCAGAAGGGATTGAATAATTTCCATTTTTGGTAAAGTAGGGTTTTGTAAAGTGAAAGAGTGTAAATCGATAGTCCTAAATCACTTGAAAGACATGGATGCTTACCCCATATCATATTTTGTGAAAAATATTTCAAGCAACAATAATTTGGTATTTTTTGTGGAGGTGATGGTGGGAAATGAGATTGTATGTTATTTCATATGGTAATGAGTTGTTTGGAGATGAAATGTTTTGTTTCACAATGAGAGAGAGAAATGGTGATGTCTTACGTAAGGAAAAGGCCATACAGAGCATGAAAGTGATTAAATATTTTAAGGTACACTAGGCATTAATACTCTCCTTACTATCAGATCAACAGGAAATTTGTTACCTATTCAAAAACTCATAACTTTCTTCAGACCTTCATGGCAGTTTATAAGGATCATAGATGCTTGGTCATTTTTCAAGAGATGTTTGATCTTCACCACCATTTGGCCCCAAATACTTTGCTTCCATAATGCTTTGCATTCATAGGATTACTTATTTTATTCACCTTATTTCTTCTTCAAGATTGACCAAGAAGTGATCTCATGAGAGGCTTGTAAACATAGTGAAATATATTAGATATCAGAAGACATGGCTTATTTTCACATATTTACTTCAATTCATATCTTTTTAAGTTTTTATTCTGGTTTGAGTTTGTTGGTATTGCACTTACCTTCTCTTATCCTTTCTTCTCATTGTAATTTTCAAATATCTTGAGCCAATTCAACATCTTACATTAGTACTAACTAAACCAATAATTTGTCATTTATTAAATAGAGATTGAAAGTGCTAAAAATAGAGCATCAATTAAGAAGCCAAAATGGACACAAGACCGTATTGTACAATAGTTATAATTTAGAATACAATGAACGCAACACCAAATAAATTTGAATGTGGCTGACAAACAACACCTAAAACTGATAAATAATTTCCAAAAGCACCTCATGGATGAGTTAAGAGTGAGAGGTAGACACCAACACTTTCATCATCCTTAGGGCTTGGTATAACGTAGGGATATAGTAGTGAAAAATCCTTGTTAATTCAAAAATATTCCAGTTTTAAAAGTCAACATTTGGTGATTTTTTGGGGTAGTCGATAACATGGGATCACTTAAATTTTAGGGTAGAATTTAAATTTAAGGGTTGGCTCACCTAATTTTTAAAATAAAATTTCTCTTATAAATGTATATCGTCTATACCAAGAAAGCCAATTTGGGGGCATTCGCCACTATATATATGGTATTCACTCCTTGAGTACAAACTATCTCAAGCATCGATATCCGTTGTCATGCTTATGTAACCCATAGTTAGGCGATAGTAACCAGGTGATAGATGATAGTAAGAAGGTAAAAGTTGATAATAAAAATGTGTTGGATGATAAAAAATAGGTGTCAAATGACTACGACCAAGGATAATTTGAACAAATATGTTGCTTTGGAAAATTGGGTACAGATGGAGATAAAGGATAGGTGGAGTAAGAAATCAAAAAGTGTAAAATGGAGTGTGTGGATGCCTTATATAGGCAATTAGAGGGGGATATCTTGATGACAATAAGGCACAAATGGATGATAGTAGTATGTAGTTAAATGAATATGCCATGCAATCAGACATTTGTGCTATGTAGGCAGATGATTGTGCCATGTAGTTAGATGATTTTAATATGCAATCGAATGACTATAGGATGAAATTATGACTGCAAGGCATAGTTGGATGATTGCAGGACTTAGTTAGATGACTGCACCATGTAATCAGATGATTGTGCCCTATAGCCAGATGATTGCATTGTGCAGTTGTAAGACTATATAATGTTTTTGAGTGACTACATAATGCAGTTGGATGACTACATTATGTATTAAAACAACATCATTATAAATTTAGATGCTTGTACTATGCAATCAGGTGGTCATTTTTGGTATTGCATTCGTCATGTGCCACCTCCTAATTCACCAATGCTATTATACACCTTCCAACCTAATTCTCCACCATTGTAAAAATCAATTCCCCCAGTGACCTCCAAGTTTTTTTTAATATAGGTCGTTAAATTTTTCCTTAGAATAATGTAACTTACCCCCTCTAAGTAAAGGCTAGTTGGACATATATGGGCAAATGTTAGTCATTGATTTACATGTTAGGGAACTCGTATGCATCAATTGACAACGATAGACATGGGTTCAATTCCAACTAATGCAATTGAGACCGCAAGTATTGATCATCCCTCTTCATAACCTCTTTGTGGATTTTATCAATAATGTACCAAACCAATTTCAACACAATGTCTCCCAAAATAGCTACTGAGGCTACTATGAATCTAGCATTTCCAAAATAGCCAAACAGAAATGGAGGAACCATGTGCTTTCACCCATCTACACCAATATATAGTTTTTTCTTCTACTTCTATGACAAATCTTGTGCAAGGTTGTGTAAAGTTTTCTCATTGGGTTATCTTTGGCCTTTGCCTTTATGGCATTCACTTCTCTTTGTTTAGAGTGAATCACCCAAATGAAAATTTGTTTGAGAATTGATAGAGTGTGGATTTAACATTCACCTTTTCCTCCCTATGAAGGGGAGGAGAAGGTGAAAATTCGATGTGAACAAAATTGGGTTGAGGGGGATTTTAGACACATAATGTAGTTTGATCTATGATAGGTAGTAGATGGATATCTGAACCAGAAGCTATATCACACCATGGTTTCCAATTAAAATTAACAGATTATTTGAGATGTATTCACATGTGTGGCTTTCCATAGTGTTGTGTTGCCAAGATAATCCCAACTAATGGGCCATAAAATTTAATGGAGGTGAGAGTAAGATTATCAATGATCTTAATAACAAATTCCCTAAAGCTTGTTTCATATTTTGTTATGGCTTAGATTTATTGACCAAGCTTATACATAATCCTAGAGTTTTTGGTAAGGATAAAAGCATTTGATTTATTAGCAGGAAGATTCGGCATAATCATTTTCAAATGTGCTCATATGGGTAATTACATTGTGCAGGATTCAATGTTTATGATGCTTCGTATTGCATAATAGGAAGATATCAACCGACGTTGAGTGGTTTGCTAACAATGAGCTTATGTTTAGGCAAAAATAAATATATATTATGGGATGAATATCATCCCACTGATGCTGCAAATGTAGTGATTGCAGAGAATCTTATGCCTACCTTATATTTTGAGCATTTAATTTCCACTGCACCGTACCAACACCATCTCCATTAAGAAGTGCCACCTTCCTTCCACATTCATCTTAACAACCACAAAGCTCAATAAAGCATGACCCAACTGTACACATATAAATTTATTTATATCGAATTTTTTTTAACAAAACATAACTTAACTGAGACATATTCATTTTGTGACATAGATCTATAATATATTTGTCACAATAAAATGTCTCTAATGTAATTAATGTTTTATTCTTTTATATCTTTTTTTAAAAAATTAAAACAATTTCAATTGAAAACTATTACACCATTTAAATAGCATCCACAAATTTACTCTTCAATAAATATCACTAAGTACTAGTTACTTTTATTTTTATTATAATATAAAATATTTACTTTTAAGATTTTATAATAATTTTATTTTAATTAAAAAAAGACTAATTTAATTATTAAATGGAATCTAATAATTATGATAGCACATATATAAAAAAGACCCATTTAAAAATTAAAAAAGGACTAAAATATTAATAACTATTAAATGAAATCCAGTACTTATGAGACCATATACATAAATATACCTATTTTAAAATTTAAAAAGATTAAAATATTAATAATTATTTCAGAATATTACGACTTACAAAGAACATGGACATCGTGTAGTTTCTTTGTCTTTTTGTGTTGACTTATTTGCTGCCAGCTTCTAGAAGTTGTCGGGGTATCCGAAGGGGAAAAGGACTCTAAATAGAAATGATGCGCATGCATGAACGTCCTGCATGCATGAACGTCCTGTCACCGAAGTGAATGAATGAAATGAATTTAATTACGTTTAGACATTAAACATTTTGAATGAAGGATTTTAATAACGTCCAGAGATTGTAGCAGTCTATGGGATTTATCAGTTGCATATATTTTCTTCAAAATGAGATTTCAGTCATAAAAATGTTTTTTACGTTTTCTGAATTTTCTTTTTGAGATCTTCTTTTTGCTGCGAAGTTTGATCATGAGGTTTGATGTATTACCTAGCGTTGTTGTTTCAAACAAGTTGTCCAAGTTGGAGATTTTCAAAGTTTCACCATAACTGTATCGGATGTCTTTGTATGCCTCGCACTCCAAGAAGAAGTGTCATTTCATCTCCACCACGCCTTTGTTGCAAAAGAGACATATTCTCTCCTTCCAATCCTCTTTAGGAGTTAGCCATCTACCCGTTTCACACCTAAGATGATGAAAGCTCATCTTAAATTTGGCAATCAACATTTTCGCTTTCCACTTAATGTCTGCTCCTATATAGTGTTTTTCTTCAAAATCCCCTGTGGGATTAAATTCTTTAAGGTAGTATTCCTTTCTACGACCCATTTATTTTGTTTTGATCACTTAAAGATTCGCAAGTCCAATTATGTCTTTTAAAAAATTGTTTCTTTTTTATTGATTTGATCGAATATCTCCCCAAATCTTTGATTCTGTTTTCTATAAAACAAACTCTTAACAGAGCAGAGGGCATAGCAAGAATATGACAATGGCAGAAAGGCAGCATGTAGTAATGTTCCCATACATGGCACAGGGCCATTTCATTCCTTTCCTCAAACTCGCTAAGCTGCTTGATTTAGAGGGCCTCACCGTCAGCTTCGTCGCCACCACTAAGAGTGCCTCCAAATTGCAATCCCAAGTAAATGGATCGAATATCCGTTTCGTATCTCTTTCTCTCCCACACATCGACGGCATCCCTCCTGGCTGCGAAAGCTGCGATGCCGTTTGTTCCCTCTCTGAAACCATCCCGTTGTTCACTTCTTCCCATAAGCTTTCTGTGCCATTTGAAGAATGGTTGGAGCAGACCTCACAAAAGCCCCTCTGCATCATAAGCGATGTCTACTTGGCTTGGACGGCGGATTCGGCTTCTAGGTTTGGGATTCCGTTCGTGGTGTTCCACACAACAGGGGGCATGGCAACTTCTGTACTGCAATTCCTCTCCACTAATCCAGTCTCCGAGCTGATAAGAGGCGACGACGGCATGTTAGAGATCCGGGACCGTTCCCTGAATGTCAATCTCCGCCATTCTCCGCTCACCGAGATTTTCACAAACGAGAACCATCCACCAGAAGCTTACCATGCGCTGGAAACGACTCGACGGTTCTACACCGCCGCCAAGGAACGTTGCGCCGCAACGCTTGTCAATACGTTTGACGGAGTCGATGCAGAGTATGTCCGTTATTTAGAGGAAACCACGGGTAAGCCCGTTTGGCCGATAGCTACTCCTCTGCTCAACCCTCAAAATAGGGTCGAGCTTGAATCAGAGTGTATCCATTGGCTAGATGGTCAAAAACGAAACTCTGTACTGTATGTCTCGTTTGGGTCTCAGGTCTTTCTCTCCGAAGGCCAAATAAAAGCCCTCGCCAGGGGCATCGAAGCCAGCGAGCAGCGCTTCATCTGGGCAATCAAAGACCCCGTTGGCAGCAACGTCAATTCCTGCGATCTTCTGCCAGAGGGATTCGCTGAAGCAACGAGAGACAGAGGAATGGTGATCCACGGGTGGGTGCCTCAGCTGCAAATTCTATTCCATCCATCCACTGCGTGTTTTATGAGTCACTGCGGATGGAATTCCACATTAGAGAGCCTCTGCGCGGGAGTTCCGATGGTGGTATGGCCCATGCTATTGGACCAATTCATTAACGCCAAACTGGTAACAGAGCAGTTGAGAATTGCATTGCAGATCTGCGAGGGATGGGATAAAATTCCTTGTCCCGATATTGTGGAGAACACAGTAAAAGCAGCCATGGCAGAAAATATTGGTAATGAGATGCATGAGCGCGCAGAGAAAATAAAAGAATCCATTAATGTAGAGTCGTGCAAGGTAAACATTAAAGCTTTTGTATCTTACATCCTCAGCCTCCGCTCTGATGAAGTTAACTGAGAGTTTATAATGCAAATGTAATGCTTAGGGTTTAGGTGTAGTGCGACAGAAAATTAGCATCGACGAAAGGCGGTGGGTCAAATTGTAGCTCATCCATTTTTCTTATTCCGCCGGATATAACATTAAGATGCATTGTGCTTGGCTCACATTCAAAATTACACTCCTTGTCAAAAGAACCAAAAATAACGCAGACTAGAGTGATAAGCATGCGCATTGTGTTCTTGTTTTTGTGTTTTAATATTCGAACAAAAAGGTGGGAACATACAAAAAGATGAACCACCTAATCATATTGCATACTCTGTAATCGACATTCATTGTTGGTAAGTCAAAAATGGTGTCTCGACAGGGCAAAAATGAATTAAGATATTGTTTGTGAAATTAATTCTAACAACGATATTGGAATGGAAAAAAAATTTAAAAAAAAAATAAAAAATTGATGGTTAAACGCGTGTACTTAATAAATAATACATATTTTTTTATTTTGATTACTTATAATGAAATTATTTAATTTTAAAATTTGATTTATTTTAATAAGTTAGAAATATTTTTGTTATTTCAATTGTTATTATTATAGTTTTTTATTGGTTAAATTTAGACTAAAAATGAAAATATAAAAAATAAATAAAATGGTGGAAATTTATTCGTGCATAGTTATAATTAGATTTTTAATATTTTAATAAAATCTAATTAAGAATTTGTTTGTCATTTTTATTCTAATAATGATGTATGAACAAAAATTATGAAACGTTAGTTATATATATATCCCAATCGACCTTAACTAATTTATCACTTTTAAAGTTTATGAAAAATACATAAACACCAAATACATACTCTAAATTTTCCTTTATTTCTTCAATTATATTTACTTACAAATTTGGTTTGAAAAAATCACTTTATTAAGTTTTTTACAAACACATAACTACAAATTAACCTTCAATTTTATACTTACACCTTATTTTAAATTATTAATATTAAAATACATCAAATAATAACATGCATATTAAATAATTAAAAATTAAAAATTAAATTAATCGATAAAAGAAATTTAAGGATTATAAAATACATTAGAAGTTCCTTATTGCAAAGCATTGTTTCAAAAAGGAAAGAGTTATGATAAAAAACCTTAAAATATAATATAATCGTATTCCATATAACACACACATTCTATTTAAAATTAACATTTAAAAACCATTACTTTTAGTTCCAAATTGATTAATTTTTAAAAGCTAAACATTAGACATGCGAACCATAACAAATAAATTATATTTCATATTCGTTCTCATTTTAAAAAAATCTACCGTAACAACCCTAATGAGTTTCATATGAATATCTTACAGAAATTTATAAAACATACCAAGACAACTTTCTTATTTATAAAGATATATATTTTATATCATATGAAACAGTTTAAGATTTTGTTATTATTTAATAATGAACATTTTTTCTGACATTAAAAATTTGAGTTTAGTTTTAGTTTTTATTTTTCTCAAAAAAATTATTTAATTTGAAATATATGTATGTAAATTAATTGGAGTTTATTTTATATTTATAATAAAAAAATATTAATTTTTGCTATTTTTTTGAAAAATTAATGTACAAAACATGGTTAAAAATATGTTTTTAAAAAAATTTAATAGAAAATTTAATTAAAAATATTAGTTACAAATTACATGATGCCTTTTAAATTTTGGCATAATGAATCTTTAAAAATGGGTTGAAGAATAACGATATTTATAAAATGTTTTATTTCAAAAACATATATACCTTTTCAAAAATCAGTTGTTTAACATGTGTTTAAAATAGGATAATTTTTTTTTTCATGGTCCTCACCAAATAATTTACAAGACCTTATTTAAGTGCCTTTACATTTTGTCAAGTGCAATTGTTCTTGTTGTGACCCTCTACCTCACTATTAGTACACCATAATCGTGTGCTATTTACTATCAATTTTTTTAGTTGTTTATATGTGTGGGTGTATCTATGTGCATGCTTCTATGAATGGATTGATTGTATTATTAACAATTCTCACTACTTCTACTCTTAGTGTGATTTCCACGACCTTTCACAGTTTAGTGAATGTCTTCATTGACAAACTCTTATGGAATGGGACTATAAACCCACCCACAAACCATTACACATGATGCAATGGGTGTATGTCATATGAGAGTTTGGAGATTGGTCTTAAAACTTACATTGTATTCACATATGATCTCTAACACATCATGTTTTATCTTCTTCAGTGTAGCGATGATCTATCATTCAAACATTGGAATATTAGATTATTTTAGGAATGCCTCCTTAACCAAGTTATAATCAACCACTATTGAACATATTGTACCAAATGTGTGTGCGATACACCAACTAGTGAAAAACTATCTTGCTTTGCACTCTAGTATCATTATTTCCCTTTCTCGCATAACACTTGTGTACATGTTCAACATCAATATCCACCCCTAGGTATTTATAAAACTTTATTGACATTTCATAATAAATGTTTGGATGAATAATCTAGGTTTTTATAATTCACACATTTAACCTTAGAGACTCATTGCCCTGTGGGCTTATTTTCCCTCCTAAATAACCTAAGGGGGAATGTTCCTCTTTTTTCTTGACTACCTTATGCCCTCTTGGTGCCTCTAGTATGGTTAGTCTATTATGGTGGGATTACAATCTCCTAGTCCACCACTTAAAATTGCCATCATTGTTATTCTATGTTGAATTGTATTATTTAAATCACCTCCCACAATTGATTTGATCTATGTGTATGGTATTAAGTATTCCAAGATAAATTATTAATTTAATTGTCTTTTAAATTCCATAATACTTGACACATCCTCACTTAATCCAACATTTCTTCCTTATTGTTTAAAATGTGCATGAGACGTAAATTTAGGTATGGTATGGGTAAATGTTTTAGCCCTTCTTCTTTTAGAAACTCCTTTAGTTATTTATAGTGGATACTAGGAATTCCCCTCAACCAAACCCTCTTCCATAGACATGGTCTTGTGCTCTCTTTTTATACATCCTATTCATATTTGAAACATTTACCTTAAAAATGGGAGTCAATCAAGTTCCCTTCTCATTCAATGTGGGTACTTGTAATATCCGCTTTATCCCCCACCCTCGTAAGTTTCATGTAAATTAGAATTATAATTATGTTTTCATTATATTTACGCAACCTAATATCATGGTTATTCTAATGTTTCATATAGCTATTGAAACTCTTAGATCTACTTTTATACTTATATTTGAGAAATTCTTGCCTTCCTCTTACCTCATATTTCACCTACCACATTCATTAAGGGTGTTTAGATCTCCATGACCAAATGCTCAATATCCCAGTCTACTAACATCATATTGATCAAAAGGGGGATGTGAGAAATACAATATTTTATTGGTTCACACAAGTATTGACACTCTTCCTCCTCTGAATAAGTATAAGTAGATATTAAAAAATCTAATAGGTGTATTTTCAGAGCCCCTTTTCAACACACATATACTTTGTGGGTCCAAATCTCATTCATATTCTTGATATTCTCAACTTGTTCCTTTAACCATACAAGCTTATTTTGAATATTTATTCTATGACCTATCACAGAGACATCTATTTGTGCATAAAGATGCTAGAAAATCTCCACAAATAATACCTAATAAAAATAGTTGTAGATATCCCTTTCTATCCACTTTATTAATTTCATATATCCTCTCTTTGGTGCATTTTTTGTAAACTCCAAAACTTCCTCCTCAAACTATTTTTCCATTTTTCCAATATATTCTAAAATACCATGAACAACACACAACTCCATATTCCAAACAAACATGGCCCAATAATAAAACATAAAAATTAAGATTTATTGAACTTTCTATAATCTTTCTATACTAAATTCACATGCTCAATAACTAAACAATACCTCACATATCATCTAAATACATACACTTTAAATATATATACTTAGGAGCTCACCTAAGATGCAATGAGAAAACATAAAGCCTTTGTTATAGGATGGCACAAAGTTACGTTACCAATAAATTAGATATTTATTTAAAAACTCATGTATTTTCATAATGCATAAAATAATTCATTAGTTTTTATTATACAACCATACAATAACAATGAATATATTCATGATTAAGGAAGGGAAGCAAACATGCATCAAAGGACTACATAATAGACATTATATCCACCCCAACTCCATTCCATTGCTAGTATAACAAAGTTAATTCTTGAATTTTAGACTTCCTAATGGCATTCCTCTTTCCAAACTTTTATCTACCTTCCGATAATACTAAATTCTTATCTCATGTAATCATTAATTATTTACTATTAGTTGGGGATGGGTTTATATAGGCATATTACTACCATGATTTGATAACATGAAACCTAACCCTAAATTTAAGTTGATTCCTTCCAAAAGTAGTCGTGGATCATTGATTCTTACATGTCCTAAAAAAAATAGGATTTATTGAATATGCTTAGATTATCTCCATATCTATAAATGTGATTCTTGAGATAAAAATCACTTCTTATGTGTGGTATGCATATGCATGGTCATTGCCTTATTATCATCATTGTGTGGATTTTTCTTATTTTTCACTTTTTTTTATAATTTTAATATTTTTTATTTTTATATTTAATAAGGTTTATGTAGTGGTTAGTTTCTATTTTTATATTGAAAATTATTTATAAATGAGTATTTGTTTATAAGTATAAGAATTATAATATTATTAGTCTTGTCAATAAAATTTTTATATTGATTTGTATATAATTGAATTAATTAATTGTAATTTGTATACATGTACCTAACAAATAGTAGTTATATTAAAAGATCATATTATTAAATTATCTAATATTAATATTTTTTATTCGTAATCAATCAATAAAATATAGTAATTATCTTAACTAGACTATATAATTAAATTACCTAACATTGATTAGTTATATATTGCACTAAAATTATTCAACATATATATTGCACTAAAATAATGTGATTTGATATATCATGTACCATAAATATAAATATAGATATTAATATTGTTCTACATTTATAGAGAGATTGATATTGTTTTACATTTAAAAAAAATCATTCTAATTAAAAGGAGAGAGATAGTTTTAAAAATGATGGAAACATATTACTATTATGCTGTTATATGAGAAATAATATTTGAATATTAGTTAGCAAGTGTTTTGACTTTTTATTTGTATTTTTGGTATATTAATTAAAATTTTAATTATATAAAATTGAAATATTGATTTAAAAGTTTACAAATAAAATTGAAAAATTAACAAATTCATGAATCTTAAAGGGTCAAATTTATTGTATCTGTATATGCTCTATTGATGACATTAAGACTTGTCATTTAATAAGAACATTGTTGACAATGGCATTAGAAAATTGTGAAAGAGACATGACCTAGTCAAAACATTTTCACTTTCTTCAACATGTCAAAGACAATAAAATACTACCATTATTAATTAGTTTGTAATTACTTGATGATTTAATCGCTTTCACATATCATTAAGGAAATTTTTGTTTTTACAATTTGTATAAAAAAGGTACTAGAAGAATATCAAAAAAATTGTCATGTCAATTACATCTAGCCAATAAAATAGTAAATAAATAGTTTTTTTTACATTTAAAACTTATGAAAATTGAATTAAAATATTTCAAACTTTAAAATTGAATAAATATATTTCTTTTTCATTGGTTGGTTGACCAAAATTAATTGATCTAACTAAATATTATATTTCTCTACCATAGTAAGAACTAATAACAAATTTAATAGACACAATTAATGTGTATTTTTATTCACTATATAATATGAAAACTATAAAAAAAATTAGGTTTTGCTAGATAGAGCATAAAAGCAAGCTTTAGTTTTCTTAAAGCAATTTTGTTTAGACTACGTACTTTGTTGTAGTGCTTCAAGGAGCTTAGGTTTGAGTGAAGCTCTATACTTTCCTATCAATTTTTTTACAAAGATAAGTCACTTATAATGCATTATCCAATTACATTGTGACAAGTAATAAAAAAATACATTGAGATCGGCTTTTGTTGAAGTAATCATGTGTACAAACTAAGGGTTAAAGTTATATGATACAAATAAATATAGAGCTTCAAAGTGCAATTTGTTTCATCCATATGAACATGTTATGTATATTACAATGGATCACATAATCCATTGTAATAAACTTATAATAGCTTGGGAGGATGTGTTTCTCATACCCTTCTCATAATCCAATCCTAATAATTGAAATGATCAATATAAATGTCCATCCTCCTAATAATCACAAGTGAGATGGTGTACTAATTAAGTGATAAATCAAAATGTAATGAAAGATACTATTAAATAAATTGATTTTTTTTTGTAGTGTAAGTTCTTAAAAATTATAGTTGAAAAATGTTAAGTGTTGTATCAACGTGACACAAAATAAATGTGCATCATTTCAATTTAAGGAAAGAAGTTAATACTTTAATATTATGTTTAGGTTGTGTGAAATGAATAAAATATATGTATTTATATAATATTTTCTATATTAACTAGATGTTCACAAATGAGAGTTATCCACCAAAACATTTTCATGTGCTTGTAACATATCGATAGAACTACACCATCACCAAGGAACATTGCACTGTAACATTTTTAAATACATTTAAAAGAGTTGATGCAGAGTATGTCTAGTATTTAGATGAATCCATAGGTAATCCTATTTGTCCCATAGCTACTCCTCTGCTCAACCCCTAAAATTGGGTCCAGAATGAATCAAAGTGTATTTGTTGGCTAGATGGTCAAAAAAGAAACTTTATACTGTATGTCTCCTTTGGAGGAATGCAAGAGTAAGGGATTTTGATCCCTACTTGGAAATATTTTTTAAGGGTTTCATAGTCATAATCATCAAATCAATCAATGTCATACATGATAAAATTGAAAAAAACACAAAGATTAGCACAAAGCAGGAGATAAACATACACAAGAGAGTGCTTATGCAACAATGATGTTCAAAGATCAGGTTCACCAAATGTTTAACCCTAATTTGGATTGTGGAATACTAATTGGTTAGATAAGGTTAAAGGTATAGAAATGATAGGGACAAAGGTGAATATTATATATACAACAGGGAAATTAATGTGCTAAACTTAGATGTACCATATGTTGAATTTATTAAAATGAGATAGGCTATTGATGAAAAGTACAACTATGCTAGATATATAAATGACATAAAAGAGATTACTTATTTATTTATGATGCCTATACATTGTTAGGTCTAATACCTACAGGAAATTAGTAGGATGACAGTTCTAGATCAGTCGTCAGATTCTGGATCTAGTGCCTCTGGCTCTCTGAATACTTGTGTCAACCTTAGATAGTTGTATTGACACCAGTATCTGAATTCAATGCTAGTGTCATGTACATAATATATGCTTAAATAAGATTCAACCAACTATATGCTTCTAGATTTGGCTTCGTCTTCACTCTAGTGCATTTATATCTAGGTCATGGATTATTGCTTTATATGAAATGGCAAAACCCTAGCTTTTCATCTTCAATGTGACCTCGAAGAAAAATGGGTTAGTGTGCACATGGTGTCAAGCTGACCCATAATGTCCCCATTATCAAAGGAAATTTCTTACATAGTTAACACTCCAAAAAAGGTCTCAGACTCATGTAGTTCTCCCCTAAGTGTTGGCTTGTGTGTAAAGCATGCAATGTGTAAATCAAGTACAATAGTGACCTAGCTTGTACCTTAGAAAATATGACCTTATGCCTACTTATTTAGTGCTTCAAACATGTAGCTAGGTTTTTCCTTTGACTAATATCAAAATAGAGTAGACTAGAAAAGATTTTAATAACTTGAGTACTTCTTGAGTGTTCTTTTGGTTTGATTGCTAGGTATTCATAGACCTAGTGAATGAATGAGGGTTGATATTATATTTATATGAATCCTATCGAGATATAACTTGAAATAAAGCACTTAGGTTGACATTATCATATGATTCATTTACAAATTGGATGAATTTAAGGCACTTGACACTTGCATCAAGTTAGGACAGTAATGGTAACACAATAGAGTAGAATAGGAAAGATTTTAGTAACTTGAGTACTTCTTGAGTGTTCTTTTGGTTTGATTACTAGGTATTCATAGACCT